>AWWV01014887.1:0-44222 GCA_001974805.1 Corchorus capsularis | reverse complement strand
AAATGAAGAATTAAAAACTTGATAAATATATACTTCATTTCCTGACATGAGATGAAACTTGATAGCAGCTGGATAGATACATAGTATATATTAATTTCCGGTTCCAAATATAGACTCAATCTTAAATATTTAAGATCAGGAAATTAATTATTTAAGTTTTCAGTGGAGTTTAGCAGACTATACAAGCGGGTCCTGAAGGGTGACATGTGTTCCTTAGGGACTAGATTGAAATATTTAAAACTTAAATAATGAAAAAGATGGACAAGTGTCAACTCCGCAACCTGATTGTGGAGTCCAAAGCTTACACCGCCGGTGTATCATATAATCACTCTTTATATATAGTTTAAATTAACGGCATGTGTGGCTGAGTACTGAGTAGTCACATTGAGGACTTATTTGGCCTTATCCGAAAAGGTCAGGAACTTATTCCACCGTTTTCAAAATTGGGGACCTTAATTAATTGAAATTTTTTTGAAAAATCGGACCCCAATTTGAGATTTCAGCATTTATTCTGTCAAAGCTTTGCTTTCATTTTCCTCCCTCACCTTGAGATCATTAATTTGGACAAAGACGTTTACACAAACTAATTATTGTCAAGATCAAACTAAATACATTTAGTTTGATTGGGACTCACACATGAGGGAGTATGTATCGGTTAGGTTCGGCGGGGCTTTAGGCCAAAGAGCATGGCTGAGGCATGCATTTCCTTCCGCTCAGTCCCACAAACAATAAATTCTTAGCAATCTAATGGTACTATCCCCAATCCCCATCACAATAATATCAAAGTTTTAGGGAATGGCAGAAGATATATATAGTCAAAGTAAATGTTGGCTACGGCTCTGTGCTTGTCGGAGGTCGGGACAGCCGACAGCCATGACGAAGATTGAACTATCAAGAGTCAAGACATGGACTTGGCAGTTGCCTCCCTTAATTCCTCGGTTTTCTCAAATTTGTCATGCCGGTTCTAGTTTTTGTTTTTACCACTTCCCAAGTCCCAATCATATTACACGTATAAAAATGTTTTCCAAGATTTGGGGGGGAAATGAATATAGATATACCTTTTTAATTTTTCTTTCATTTTGGGATTCAACACATTACTCAACTTAAATTAGTCGAAATGCAATGCAAATATGCAATATGACTATTGGATTCGGAGATTTTGTGTATATATATAAAAAGAAATTCAAATTTTCTTTAACTGAAATGTCAAACTACTTACGTACATATAACAAGTTGTCTTATGTGTATTAATTGAACTCTAGCTTTGCACTTCTCACCTAATACGTTGCATTAAGTCACATTGTAGTCTTTTTTTGACATCAAAGTCACATTGTAGTCTAATATACCAAACAAATCAAATTGACATCATTAATAATTATAAGCATATGCCCATCTTTCAATTTGCATGGAGTAATTATATGCCCATCTTTCAATTTGCATGGAGTAATACAAAGAGCATGGTATCGCCATAATGTTAAAATTAAAGAGGCTTGAAGGTGCTGCTATCTAGAAAGCTTAATTAATTATGGCTTAATAGATATATTAGCCATTGAATTTGTAAAAATGGGACAAATTAGTCCTTGAATTTCTATAATTGTCAATTACACAAGTGAACTTGTAAAAAATGGGACAAATTAGTTATTTTGAATGAAAATTAGTTAAATTTCATAACAAAATCGGACAGAAATTCAAAATTTGTATGGCTCCCTTAGAGCTCGTTTGACATCATTTTTTGTTTCCTGTTTTCTATTGTCAATTTCATGTTTTTGGAAACACAACAGTGAAAACATGTTTGACAGGCTGTTTCTGTTTTCAAAAATTTTGGAAACAGAAGCAGTGCTTTGGAAAAAAGTGGAAGCAAGAATTTTGTGTTTTCATGTTTTTCCAAAACACAGAAGCAGAATGATGAACAGTAACTCACAAACTTTTTAACCATTTTTTCTTTTATTTTTTATTTAAAAACATACAACCAAATTGTATATCCAAACATGTTTTTGTTTTTAAAAACTGACAGTGCAACAAAAACAAAACGAAAACGAAACAAAAACAAAAAAACAGAAAAACGAAAACGATGTCAAACGACTCCTTAATTCCTCGGTTTTCTCAAAATTGCCATACCGGCATACCGGTTCTAGTTTTTGTTTTTACCACCTCCCAAGTCCCAATCATATTTATACGTATAAAAATGTTTTCCAAGATCATTTGGGTGGAAAATGAATATGGATAAAAAAAAAGAGAGAGAAAAGAATATGGATACTTTTTAATTTTCTTTCATGGATCCAACACAATATACTTGCTTAAATTAGTCAAAATACAATATGACTATCGAATATTAACGATTTTGATTTTTTTTTTTGTGTATTTCAAATTTTCTATATATGATTGCAATGTCAAACTACATATACTAAGTTGTCTTATCATGTATTCATTGAACCCTATCTTTTCATTTCTCACTTAATACGTTGCAATATTATTAAGTCACATTCTGTAGTCTAAATATACCAAAAAAATAAAATTAACATCATTATTACAAGCATGAAAACGATATAAGAGTCATATGCCCATCTTCAATTTGCATGGAGTAATGCAAAGAGCATGATATCTCCATAATGTTAAAATTAAAGAGGTATATATTTAGAATTTAGCTGTTCCTTTCATTACCAAAAAAAAAATATTTAGAATTTAAATCCTCTGCCCGCATTTGGTGCTCATTTGTGTCCTTTCAAATAATTCCTATCATGAGTCGAGGATATACGTATTGCAAGTCATACGGCGTTAAATAAGGCACATGACAATGATATATATAGAAGGTGCTATGGATCTAGCAAGCTTAATTAATTATAATCTCGGAAAAAGGATATATTGATACATATAGTGATCATGTGCTACATATACGTACATACTGATCATCATGGCATGGGCTCACCACGATTGTTAAAGTTTCTTAAATTCTTGTCCTACAATATATAGTCCTAGCTAGCTAGAACCCAATGGGCAAAATCCCATTTGATTTGACATATATTTAACATTCATACTGCGTGCATAATAAATGATATAGATAAGCAGCTATAGCATCATTTCATGAATTCCTAATTAACGTGATTAAGTTCTTAATAAGTAATGTGTGCAACTTGAGGGACTTGAACTGGAAATTTGTCAATTTCATCCATCCAAGGATTCTTCTCCATGGTTGGATTGATCGTCTTGATTGCACGCCAAACAGCACTATTGCATTTGAATCCTGATCCGAACCCAATTTGCCAAATCCTATCATGTTTCTTGATTCTTCCTTTGGCTTCCGAGTAAGCCAATTCGTACCACAAAGAACTGCTCGACGTATTGCCAAACCTGTAAAGAGTCATCCTCGAAGGCTCCATGTGCCATTGAGTCAAGTCCAAACTTTTCTCCATTTCATCTAACACCGCTCTCCCTCCTGCATGAATGCAAAAATGCTCGAACGCCAACTTAAAATCAGGAATGTAGGGTTTTATCTTCATTTTCAAGACTTTTCGCGCCACTAACGTCGCGAAAAATAGGAGTTGCTCGGACAAGGGAAGAACCAATGGCCCTAGCGTGGTGATATTGGCTTTCAAGGCTTCCCCAGCTACTGCCATGAGTTCTTTAGATAATGAAACGCCTACTTTCTTGAATTCGTCTTCTTGTTGGAATACACAATTGTAGCTCTTGTCATCGGCTCCTTTGTGAGTACGAAGAGTGTGAACAAGTTCGTACTTGGAACGAGGTCGATCTGATGGCCTATTTGATAGAAGAATTGCAGCCCCACCAACACGAAATAGGGTGTTTGTAACAAGCATTGGTCGATTATTGCCGAAATACCAATTGTATGTCAAATTTTCGGTACTAACCACCAAAGCATATGAATTCCGGTGCACCTATATACATACAATTAATCTTACACGTCAATTTTTGAAATAAATATATCATCTTTAAAGAAATTAGCTAGTAGTACTAAATAAATACTCTCTTTCAACTTTATGTTCTTAGTTGGCCAAACTTTCTTTTATTTATGGCCAACATTTGGAGCCCATAATAAAAAGGATAGTTGTACGTTACATTAAATTATCATACTAAGATATAAGGGCCGTTAGAGCAATCAATATATAGGTAACTTATTGGATTCTTTTTTTTTTTTTCATTGTTCAATATTTAACAAATTGATTTAATTATACCCTTTATAAGTTTGTAAGTTTATGAAATAAAAGAGTATTAATTAGAAACCTGTAAAAGATGTTTGGCAAGGTCTATGGAGATAAGCCCAGCACTGCAACCCATGCCACCAAGATTATAGCTCAAAATGTTGCCTCTAAGCTTGTAATGGTTGACAATGGCGGCCGAAAGGGAAGGTGTAGGGTTGAACAAACTGCTATTCACCACAAGAATCCCTATATCTCTAGGGTTCAACCCTGTTTTCGCCAAGAGTTCATCGACGGCGCCGAAAATGACTGTTTCTGTCTCCTTCCTTGCCTCCTCCATGGTTTGCTTTGCAGGGACTTGCATCAAGGATTCCGGTACATATGTTGATTGCCCGAACCCTGATCTTTCGAGGATTTTCTTTTGAAACGCCAAACTTTCTTCGGCGAAGCATTTATTTCCTGCAGATAATTGCATGAAAAGTTCTTTACTCATCATTTGACCCTTTCCTGGCTTGTAACATGCGAAATTCACTAGGTAAACATTTCTTGGGCGGCTCATGTAATAAAAGGTGGCTAAAAAGACAACAGAAATTGTCATCAAACTTGTTGTTAAATAACTGAACTTAAGATTTGCACTCAATTGAATGAAATCTTCGATTGTAAAAGTTGAAAGATGAGTCAAGATGACGACGAAGAGAGGTATAACAATGAGATAGAAAGCGTTGGTAACCAAGTAATGGTAACCAAGCTTCACATATTTGAGTCTAACAGAAAGTGAAAGACTAGATATTGATGATATTGTTCTTGTTTCGATTTTCTGATCTGGGATTTTTGGCTTTTCAGAATTCATCATGATGATTGCAGAAAAGTTGGAGGCTAAGGATTAATGGAGAGTAAGGGTTTTTGGCAAAGCTGAAATGGAAAATTTAATAATTCCCGCGCCCTTGGTATACTATAAAGACATTGTCTTATGAAATTTATAGGCAGGGGGAAAAAGAAAAAGAGAGTTAGACAACTAACTACTATAATTAATAAGCAATCAACTACCAACCGAAGAACATTTAATGTTAGACCAACGTGACATGAATCCCATATTTAGAAACATTTTACTGAAATTTTACATGACCAAATTAATTATATTCAGAATGGTAACCTTAAAAGAAAATTTTCAAATACAAATCAGTCTACTACCTTATAAAGGCAACAAACTAACTAATCCCACATAAAAAGGGCACTAATTAATCCCACATAAAAGGGCATAAAGCCCACATACAGTTTTACATGTAATGGGACTAAAACTCGGGATCTTACGATCCAAATACGGTACATGTATCTGTTGAGCTAACAACTCTCATGTAGAAGTATATTTATATTAAACACATGGTATTAAATTAATTACTATTATTATTATATCTTGTTAATTGAAAAATCCTTTATATATAGACTATAGTTTTTAATTTATAATTAAAAATATTATGAAGTCTAAGAAAAACAAATCAATAACGAACAATTGACAAAGCCAAATCTATCATAAATATTCTATATTATAAACTTTAAGGAGTATTATATCATAATCTCTAATATATCTAAAGATATCATGTTTCCTTAAAAGAAAGAAAAATAAACCAATCGAATGTTTTTGTTTTGTTGTCATGTCGCAAGTGACATTATATATTGTTGACGAAATTGTCTAAATTCTTATATACAGTTTTTTTTAGAGGTTACACGTACTAATTAATAACACTAAAAAATAACATTGTGTACATTATAAGAGTTTTTTAGGTGTTTGGATATAAAAATATATTTTTTTATTATTTTGAGATATGCAAATTCAAGGTATAAAAAGTGTAAATGCTTAGTGTTTCAAGGTCATCAAACTTAATTGGTTGCATGGCTCCTATATCTATATATATACTCCTTCTGTTCCTTTTTAAATGTCCATTTTAACCGATTTATTTCTTTAAGAAAAGTTGTTAATTTCAGTTAGTTTCCTAAATTCTATAACAATTTCACTCAATTTTCCTATAATGCCCTTAAGTCATTGCTTCTCTCCAATTAAATGCATGCTTGACCTTTTAATTAAACTCATCTTTCAAGGGGGGTAATTTTGGAAAAAAAATATGAGGGACAATTAAAAAGGAACAATGGAAAGGGACAATTAAAAAGCAACAGAGGAAAAATGGACATCAAACTCATGTTTCTGTTTCCAGTTTCCTTTCTCCTTCGGTCCTCACAACAGAATTTCGTTTATATGCACAAACTTTAATTTCCGGTAGCCAATCAGTGATGATCAAACTTTCTTTCTTTTACCAGAAAGCAAAAGTAACGTCAATTTCATGGTTAAAATTTTGTTCGTTGAGCATTAATTATCAAACAAGGATATAAATTCAGCCTTGCAAATTATACACTGTACGAATCTGAAAAATAATGGGAGTTCCATGTGATCACTTCTAGTCTTCTTGAGATCATCAGACCAGCTCACTTAGTCAAAAGAAAGTGACCATTTAATTCGAAACAATGTTCAAAACTTTAAATATCTTTAGATATTTTTCATCTAATTAAGCTAGCTATATTATATTTTTCCTATATGTATGACATGGGTCTCATAATTTATTAATTGATCATCAATTAATCAATATTAACATTTGTCATCTTCGTTTATAAAGTTTAAAGTGCATATGTAAATTTTATGCTAACGGTATATGATAATAAGATCTATATAATTAAAAAAATATATCAAAATGCTTAACTGAATTAAAATTTTAAATCCATATGTTGTTCTTTTTCTCTTTAGTATAACTTTCTTCTTTTAATTAATAGGAGTGTACTATACAATTAATGAATTACATTATGATAAAGATCAATCATGAAAAAATCAAACAGAACATTTATAAAGAAAAGAAAGACATTAAAGTTCCCTCAAAAAAAAGAAAGACATTAAAGTACTGAAAATTAATTTTAGATCATGTCCTTTGAAGAAATTTAAAACCAATACTTACACTTACACTTATAGTACCAAAAAACTATAACACATTTTTTTTTTACAAAACTGTACACTTAAATGCCTGCAAGTCTACATGCATATATACATACACATACACATACATACAATAATAACAAAACACAAACTGTGAAAAAGTGGGCAATCTCCGCAATGAAGGATTGAAAAAGTGGGCAAAAAAATCCGACCCATTGAAAATTGAAAAATATGTTATTCAAGTACAAATTAATTTAAAGTAAATGAGAAAAAATGTATGATGTCAAAAAAAATGAGAAAAAATGTATATATATACATCAACAGAACAAAGTATTAAAACTCGACATCTCTCTAGGTAAATTTCGATTTATATGATCATTAGTAAGAAAACTCATTGCATGTTTTTTCCCCCTAAACCGTATACTGATGAAAATAATTAATACATATTGAATATATATAAGGTTACAAATTCGAAAATATATACATATTGAATATATATAACGCATGCTCTTCCTTTTAAGTTCTACTTTATATTTTTCAAACTTTTGCAGCAACTATATATAGTAGGGGACATAACTAGGAAGGCTCCTTACCAGCGAGAGTACCATTAAACTCACTATAAATTTCAGCTATATATACTACTCCTAAATATCATTTGAAAGACCAGGAAATTTAGGCTAAAATCTCAATTAGGGTCCTAAATTTTGCCAAAATGGTCAAATAACTGCCCAAATTATGAAAATGTCAAATTAGTGCCTGAACTTTTCGATTTGGGGCAATTCAGTCCAAAATGTTAGATTATAAGTCTGTTAAATGTAAATAATCCAAAACATTTTGGACTGAATTGACCCAAATCGAAAAGTTCAGGCACTAATTTGACCTTTTCATAGTTTGGGCACTTATTTGACCCTTTTGGCAAAGTTCAGGGCCCTAATTGAGATTTTAGCCGGAAATTTACCAAATGCCCATTTTAAGAATCGAGGCTCCATCTGAACTTTTTTTATCCTTTTCTATCTTTTCTCACTTACCAAATTACTAAGAAGACCCTAAATTAATTTCTAGCCAGTTCTTGCCCTTGAGCTATTTTTTGTAATCATCATTTACTTTCATATAAATGTTATAATAAATCATATCCCCCTTAATTATCTAGAATTGTAACCTCTTTTCAGACCTTTCATGTCCATATGAAAAAGAGAGTAAACTTAATTTTTATTAAAGTGCTACACACTTTAGAGGAGGAAACAAAATTGAAGCTATTGTACCTGTCCATGTACAAACTAATATTTACTATTTATTACTAACTTTAGGGCATATACTCAATGTTAATAGTATAGCCTTTTACAGATGCAACATATTTAAAATCATAGTACTTTCGAAATTTCCTACGTACCAAACAATTTAATTCGAATAGAAAAATGTTCAAATAAGTAAATTTTTGAACGTCCAACACGTCAGCGCGGACTGATCCACTTGTTTGAATTATTTTGTGCACCACTACTACTACTTCCTGCTGTTATAAGACTTAAGGAAAAAGAAGCAAAACTTGAATGGGGGACAGGACACGATAAAAATCTTTTCCTTGACTTTATTGGAAGATAATAACTATGGGCAGTTAGATTTTTTTTAAGGTACATGTGGGTATAGTTATTAGGTGATTTAGACCTGATAATTCGTGTTTCGTGTCGTATAAACGTGTATAATTTAGGAGTATATGGCCAAACACGAATACGACACGAATAACTAATCGTGTCATGGTCTTAAAAACGTTTACGAGAACTCCTTATTAGTCGTGTACACGACACGACACGACACGACTAAACACGATTTTTTAAACGTGTAACCAAAAACACGACAAGACACGACTAACACGAGTTAAACGTTTTAACATGAATAATTTAAACATATTAAAAT
Source organism: Corchorus capsularis (assembly GCA_001974805.1). Lineage (NCBI taxonomy): Eukaryota > Viridiplantae > Streptophyta > Magnoliopsida > Malvales > Malvaceae > Corchorus > Corchorus capsularis. Next base: position 35,180 of record AWWV01014887.1, on the reverse strand, counting down.
TACCAAAAATCTCCCTAAAACATTTATAAAATTACACAATGTTAATGATTTTTTATTATTTTCAAAAGGTCAAGTAGTATTTTATTTTAAACAAACATATAAAGTTATAAACGTTTACTACACGTGTTATCGTTTTAGCAGTTAACGTGTTGACACGAATAACACGACTAACTAAACGTGTTATCCGTGTAACACATCGTGTTAGCCGTGTTTTATACGGTTATGACACGAAACACGTTTTCCCTTAATCGTGCTGACACGATTAAACACGAAACACGTTAAATCCAAACACAAACACGGTAAAACCCATATCGTTCCGTGTCATATAAACGTGTCGTGTCAAAAATTGTCAGGTCTAAGTGATTATAAATTTCTTTTGGTTGAAATTTGAAAATGAATATAAATTTCTTTAAGAGCAATGTTACATGCAGGGACGAATTTTCATGTAGTAATGAGGGGGCCATTGACCCCCCAAAAGTTTAGAAAAGCCCTTGTGCTACATATTTTTACATGTATATATTTCACTCACAAATTTCTAACTTGGCCCTCCAAAACTTTATTTTTCATATGATAATTTATATTGGGTTCCTCAAATTTACTTATCAATATCCGTCCCTAGTTACATGTCTCTCCAAAATGTTAGCTCCAAAGTTTACTTTTTTATTTGGCACAAGGATTATTATAGAATATATTGTCGGTGAAGTTTTAGCAGATTATATATTGGTGGTTTAAGGGTTGACATGTGTCTTTACTTTAGAGAATATTTTTAAATTTAAAAACAAAAATTAATTCAGAAAATAGGTATGTGTCAACTCCTCAGTCCCTTCATGGCGTTCAAAATAAATTTTACAAAATGTCAATGTATCAAATAATATAATTATCCAAATAAATATCCTAAATATTATAAGGTTTGTTTCTAGAATAAACCAACAATTGACTTCCCTAAACTTCCATTCATTTTAATTCTAACGCGACTCGACTCCATACTGTTGTAACTTCGGATATCCCAGGAATTAATCAAACAAATAATTAAAGCGGAAACAACAAAACAAATTTTCTTGAGGACCTATGCCACAAATCTGCACTATCAAATCAATCAATAACAATCACTAATCATAACAAACTCACTACTAAACTCTCAATCTAATCAACCCAACATGGGTGATTTTCTCACAACAACATAAAGCTATCTTAGCTTTCTCTCTGTAACAATCTCACACAATCTCTCACACACAAAAAACTAAACAGAAACTGCTTATTTATACTAACACAAACTTGGACTCCAAGAATCCCTATCCTATTAGGATTCTTGTCCACCAATCAAAAATCTCTAGAAAAATCCTCAAACCAAATCTAATTAGGAATTGAGGCAAAAATCCTAACAATCTCCACCTTGACTCAAATTCCTTCATCAAAACTTAATCGCTCCACCATTTAACCAAATCCACAAAAGTAACTTTCTTCTTTGTTGGCAAATCCACATCTTTCTTCTCAGTATGATGTGAAGATACCGAACCATCTCCTCTAATTGTGCTTCCAATCAACTCATACAAATTCTTCGAATTCTTCACTCATTTCATCACAATCATCGAACCTTTGGTGATCTTCAAGCCTCCACCTCGGCAAGAATATCCATAACCCAAGCTATCCAACTTTCCAAGCGAAATCAAATTCCTTGTAAAGTTTGGAACATACCTCACATTCCCAAGCATCTTGACACTTCCATCATGCAAACGAAGTTTCACGCTCCCAATGCCTTCAATTTTTTCTTCACCATTATTAGCCATATAGACAGGCTTATCACACTTCTGAAGCTTCGAAAACCATTCTTTCTTTGTGCAAATATGTTCAGAACAAGCAGAATCAAACACCCACATATCTCTAGTGTCTTTCTTTTCTTCTTGCACCATCAAAACAACAGTTTCTTTATCAGAATATTCCTCAATATCAGCAGCAGCAGCAACATTAACACCACCCTTATTCTTCTTTTTAGATTTCATGAAATCCGCCAAATCTTCCTTTAACTTCTTGCAATAGGCTTTTATATGGCCCATCTCATGACAATAATAACACTCCTTATTACTGAAACCAATCCTTGGCCTCGAACTTGATCTTCCTCTTTCATTGAATCTACTCCTCGATCTTCCATCAGTCTTATCTTTTCCATAAGTTCTTCCACGCTCCACCGTGAGAGCACCATTCTCTTCATCTTTCTTTTCAATTTCTTTCAATCTATCATACTCGAAAATTGCAGAAGTCACATCTTGCAAGCTCAGGGTTTTCCTACCAACCATCAAAGCTCTAGTCACAGGATCATACCTGTCGGTAAGAGAATTAATCAATAAAACTGCTTTATCAACCTCTTTCATGACTTCATCCACACTTGCTAGCTGAGTCACCAATCTATTGAACTCGTTTAGATGTGCCCTTAAACTTGTTCCTACCTTCATCTTCAATCCAAATAATTCTCTTTTCAAGCACAACATGTTAGTAATCGATTTTGACATATAAATCGACTCCAACTTATCCATCAACTCCTTTGGGGTTTTCACATCTAACACATCATACTTAATTTCAGTAGTAAGAGACAAACGAATTGTACTTACTGCTTTTCGTTGAATATCTTTCCACCTGTTGTCATCCATCGCTGAAGGCTTATCAGCTTCAAGCGCATCTCCCAATCCTTGTTGTACTAGCAGATCTGTTACCGTACTCTGCCACATCAGAAAACTGTTCGTTTCATTAAACTTCTCAATCTCAAACTTCAAAGCTGATCCGTTGCCGGTGTCTGCCATCTTCAATCAACCAAACTCTTGATACCACTTGTTGTAACTTCGAATATCCCAGGAATTAATCAAACAAATAATTAAAGCGGAAACAACAAAACAAATTTTCTTATGGACCTATGCCACAAATCTGCACTATCAAATCAATCAATTACAATCACTAATCATAACAAACTCATTACCAAACTCTCAATCTAATCAACCCAACATGGGTGATTTCTCACAACAACATAAAGCTATCTTAGCTTTCTCTCTCTAACAATCTCACACAATCTCTCATACACAAAAAACTAAACAGAAACTGCTTATTTATACTAACACAAACTTGGACTCCAAGAATCCCTATCCTATTAGGATTCTTGTCCACCAATCAAAAATCTCTAGAAAAATCCTCAACCAAATCTAATTAGAAATTGAGGCAAAAATCCTAACACATACTATAGTACAGTCTAATGCAGTTATCGAATGTCAACGGGTTAGTAAAAAAAAACCCCCTTATAATAAGTCCTGCATCCTTTAATGTACCATTTTCATATTCTACTTTTTTTTAAGAGTGGTTATATGATACACCGGCGGTGTAAATTTTAGACTCCACAAACGGCTTGTGGAGTTGACACATGTCCCTTTTTTGAATTAATTAAGTTTTAAATATTTCAATCTAGTCCCTAAGGGACACATGTCACCCTTTAGGACCCGCTTGTATAATTTTCTAAACTCCACCACCGGTGTATTGTATAATTTGCCTTTTTTTAAATCCGAAAATTGAAAGTTATTAGTGCATATATGAAACACCCGTTAACAAAATTCTTAATTACCGATATAAATTTAAATTTGAGTAGCAGGTTAGTGGTTAATGATTAATTAGTTCACAATACCAACTTACCAAGTTGGTGCCTCTTTTAAGAGTACTAAATTCTACTACTACATTAATAATTCTAGTTACTAGTTGTCCATCTAAAAACATCCACTTTATAGCTCACAGATTTGGAGAAATTATTAATTACTACTATAAGTTCAATAGTATGGAAATGTGCTATTGTTGAGGATCCACAAGTGAGGGAACATCTCACATCATAAAAGGATGGGTTGTTTAAGTGGTATATATACATGAAGGACCCAAGAAACCATAAGTCTAGACTTTTGGGTTCGGGTTGGTGTCCGACATGTATATATGGACTACTCGGTGGATGGGTCTTGAACCTTGATAGGGCCCGGTTCCTCTCCCAACAGCTATAATATCAGACATTATTCTAAAAGTATTAATGTTTGAAATTTGCTTACTTGATTTCATCGATAGGAATCAAAATTGACGTCGGCCCATCTAATAATTTCATCACAACTTGGTTCTTCCCCAATTTGATCTTTTCAACTAGCTTAATGAAGTTGTATACCACCCCCACAAATATTACACATTTGACTAAGTCTACACATACATACATGAACTAATCATGTGCGTTTCACGTACAACGCATCTTAATTAATCGAAGCATATTAATTTCTCTTGTTGCATGTTGCATCCACATTGTTGTAAGTTGTAACCACTTTTATCAAATTTGGTTGAAAGGATTGAAGCCTATACATTAGTATCACAAACTCGATCTCTTCAGCCTTATACATCTTTTTTCTTTTACATTTCCCCTTTTTTCAACTTATATATATGAGGTAATGAAGGCGGGCAGTTAGTTAGTTTCAAGACATAAAGCTTGAAGAAATTCAACCGACAAAAAGAAAATCCTTATTGGAGCACCAAGTGATGAGAAAAACCAATGTATGATAAGAAGTCCAGTATAAGAAACTCGATGTCCTTTAAACAAGGTAGTATGTTCAAGTTTTATGAGCGGAGAAAATAAGAATTCAAATTAATTTCTCTTAATTATAGTCCGATATAACTCAATTTTGAATAATTGGGTCATGTGGTGAGTTTGGAGAAAAATACCCAAGAAAAGTTACTTTGGGAAGGAATTTCAATTTCTCTAGATAACAAATGATATATAGGTCAAATCACTTAGAAGCCCAGCTACATTGTGGGAACAAATTTAAAATGAAAACGAGTAATAGTGAGTTAGGCCCAATTCTTGGTGAATTATTAGTGGGTTCCCTTCCCTTGGGCCTTGCTGCATATGTATAGGCTACTGGGCTTCACAAACTTCAAGTATTGATTCATGGAGAATATAGAAAAGAAGAATTCAAGTTAAGATAATGAGTGAATCAAATACAAAATCCGAGCATTTTCCCACACAAAACGTATCAAGAGTGTAATATGAAGAAAGAATCATAACTTGTGACTTTACAAAAACTTCAGCAAGATTATCTGCTATTGCAAAGCTTCGATGAATAGCAAATTGCCTGAGGAGGGTGTAAGATGAAGAGAAAAAAATAAACCGAAAGAAAGAATAGAGAAAGAAGATCAAAACAACAGAGCTTAAATATGGAGATTGTAATCAGCACACCCAGAATCACAACCAACATCTGTAAAGCCCCAAATCACCTAAATCAGCACCTCTTCAAGCCAATCAAACATCTGTCCCAAGCAAGCAGCTGACTCATAATCCACTGATTCAATCAAGATTTGAATGAAACAGTAACGCTGAAGAAGGAAAGGACAGAGACCAAATTAACCAAAAACTAACCTCAAAATTACCCACTAACCCACCCCTCATTGACATATTTAGACAACCTAAAAAAAAATCAAAATTGCTAAGAAATCAGGAAAAGAGATTTGAGGGAGGTCAAGCAGGTATTTAGGTGTCTTTGGATACCCAAGAAAAGTTATTTTGCGAAGGAATTTCAATTTCTCTAGATACGTATGATATATAGGTCAAATCACTTCACTTTGTGAGGTAAAAAAAAAGGTCAAATCACTTGGAAGCCTTGGCCAAAAAAATCACTTGGAAGCCCAGTTATATTGTGAGCCAATTCGTAACAAAGGGTGTTGCTAAACACCGCCCCACTTTTTACACTTTTACTCTTTGCTTCATTTTGTAAAATTTCAAATCCTCTGAAATCTTGAAGCTATCATGAATGTACAATAGCCCGAGAACTCCGGAAATTGATGATAACCGTATTTTGATGACGTTGTAAGAAAAATGCAATTTTTTGGAGATTTGGGGCTGATGTGCGTGCCGCCCCAGGAGGGCGGCAAGTCATGGCTCATGCCGCCCCCCTGGGGTGGCTTAGCCACGGCTTTGCCGACCCACTAGGGCGGCCTTGCCAAGGCTTTGCCACGGCACAGCCATATTCAAAACCCTAGATCTATTTCTCTAGATCTAGATCTAGATCTGCAAAACATTAATTTTCATAAAACTTACCAGTATAAATCTCATAGGAGCTTTGCCTCTGCCACGATTCAAATCTGACATGATTTTTGATGTTTTAAAGTTGAATGGTTTAGAGAAAATGAAGTAAAGATGAAAAAATTGTTTGGAGTAAATATGTTTGAAGTAAAGATTTTAGTTTGAAGGTTGTTTGAAGATTTTAAAGGATTTGAAGTTACAAAGTATTGAGAAAATGAGCAAATGACAAAAGTGTAAAAAGTGGGACGGTGAATAGCAAAAATGGGGCGGTGTTTAGCAATTCAAAAATAATTTAAAATAAAAACGAGTAATACACGTGAGTTAGGCCCAATCCTTGGCGAATTACTAGTGGGTTCCCTTCCCTTGGGCTGGCTGCATATATATGCGCTATTGGGCTTCACAAACTTCAAGTATTGATTCATGGAGAAAATTAGTTAGCCTTGTATTTATTCAATCTTTTTGTAAAGCCCAAACTTCTTTTTCTTTTCTTGTTTTGCTTTTCCTTGTTTGTTTGTTTGATTTTTTTTTTTTTTCCTTTGATCCTTTCTAGAAAGTAGCAAGCAAGCATGTTTATGAAGGTTTGTAAACATAAAATAAATTAACCTCTAAATACGGAAAATTGCAATAGAAGCCTCATTGATCTTATTGGAGTTGGAGTAGTTGGGAATTAGGAGTAATGAATGCAATTAGATCATATGAAAATATGTAATTAATGTTGTTGATTCTATCACGTAATCATTTTCAAAACGTAGGGAAATGCAATGTTCTAAGAATTGAATTTCATTTTGGCTTCAACAAACTTCACAATGAAACAAAAAAAGGTACGTATAGGAAGAGGTCAAGTTAAGTCAGGTTTTGGTGTACCCATATTCTCATTTTTTGTTCTACTTTCAAAGGCTAAAACAGCACTAATTTTCTGAACTCAATAGGTTCCAATCCGCTGCAAAATTTCTTTGACCCAAATTGTTAGATTAACAACCATGGATTTCTTGCAATATATACCCAAATGGGTCTTCAATTCTTCCACTTGTTTTAAAATACATTTTTTCTTTGTTCATTAGCTACACTCTAGCTCGATTGACTTGTTTAGAAATAAACATACTAAATTATATAAGTTGACATTGACATCATTTAAAAGATTGATTGCTTATTTAACCCAAAAAAAGAGATTGATTGCTTAGGCATATATATGAGTTATAATTAAGGCTATCAACAATATTATTTGAGCTTCCATTTATTTGGAGTCTACCCTATCTCAAGTCCGAATTAATCAAAACTCAATATGATCATTGGTTAGATAATGTTATTTGATCACCCTAGCTACATATATATAGGTTCAAAGAATAATAAAATGCTAGCTCTTATAAAAAAAGAATAATAAAATGTGATTATTAATATAAGCAACATTGTGTCTAAAAATTACATTGATCAAATCAATTGTTTTAACACTAAAGAAAATTGGGAAAAGGAGAAAAAAAATATGATCAAATGGGTGTGTTGTACTTGTCTTTAACAATTGGAAATTAAACCTTCAAATTATAACACACATCAAACATGTATAATAAAATAAATCATAGTAATAAATAATTGACTAAATTTATGTTCCTCTTATCTCTCTCTTTCCTTGAATGAAAATGATATTGATTTTTACTTTTTATGAAGAAGAAGAAGAACCAACAGCTGCCACCCTAGGCACATGAACAGGAAACTGATCAATCTCATCAATCCAAGGACTCTTCTCCTTAGCTGGATTGATAGTTCTCAAGGCCTTCCAAACTGCACTGTTACACTTGAATCCTGACCCAAAAGCAATCTGCCATGTTCTATCACCTCTTCTGATTCTTCCTTTAGCTTCAGAATAGGCTAATTCGTACCATAATGAACTGCTCGAAGTGTTGCCAAATCTGTAAAGAGTCATCCTCGACGGCTCCATATGCCACTCACTCAAATCAAGATTCTTCTCAAGTTCATCCAAAACGGCTCTTCCTCCTGCATGAATGCAAAAATGCTCGAACGCCAACTTGAAATCTGGGATATAGGGTTTGATTTTCATTTTCAAGACTTTTCTTGCGACCAAAGTTAAGAAAAACAGGAGTTGTTCCGACATGGGGAGAACTAATGGACCCAAAGTGGTGATGTTTGTTTTCAAGGCTTCTCCGGCGACGGCCATGAGGTCTTTGGAGAGGGAAACGCCGATTCTTTTGGTGTCGTCCTCACGTTGGAAGACGCAGTTGTAACATCTGTCGTCGGCGCCTTTGTGGGTACGGACGGTGTGGATGAGTTGGTACTTGGAGCGGCGGCGGTCGGAGGAGCGGTTGGAGAGAAGGATGGCGGCGCCTCCCATACGGAAGAGACAGTTTGAGACAAGCATTGATCGGTCGTTGCCGAAGTACCAGTTGAGAGTTATGTTCTCCATGCTTACAACTAATGCATAAGAGTTGGGGTGAACCTGTTGGAACAAACAAAAAAAGACATCAAGGACAAGTTATTGCAAATTCATTTTGGAAAATATGAAAAGTTTAATTATTTACATTAATTATTCTTAGCCAAATAAAATTAGTACTATAACTTTTCTTTTTTTTGGATCATCAATTAAAATCTAATTTAATGATAAATAGTGGAAACTAGCTTTACGTACCCTGCCACACATTCCAATTGGGTGGTCCAAAATCTGGACCCCCAACAGCTGGAACTTAGTAGGAACTTTTTCTATTTAATTGAATTTATTATTTTGAATTTTGAGTCAGTTCTCTGTTGGCCTAATAAATCACCTGCAGGGCTGCGACCATCCTTTAATATGGTTCACCTAATATACCAGCTCGAGCGCATGTGCTCACCTCTGATATATAGCCCCATATCTATAAATTTTTCTTAACATAATACACTATCTGATCTTATAATCACATTGAGTCTCTACTAATCCAAAATTGAGTCGTGTGAGACCCATATGAGAAAACTCTCCCGACATAAAACAATTTCTTCATATTGACATACAATATCCTAAAATCAGATATTCATATTTATTCCTATAAGCGAAAGTGGATCAACTTTTTTCACATAGTTAAAATTTATGCATATGATAGCAAACTAATTAATGAACAAACTATAAAATAAGAGAAAAAAGCAAAGTTCAATTTATAACATACCTGCAGCATCTGTTTAGCAAGGTCAATAGAAATAAGCCCGGCACTGCAACCCATTCCACCAAGATTATAGCTCATAATATTCCCTCTAAGCTTATATCTATTAACAACCATGGCGGATAAAGATGGAGTAGGATTAAACAAGCTGCAATTCACTATAAGAATCCCAATATCCTTAGCCTTAACACCAGTTTTCGCCAAGAGTTCATCAATGGCTCCAAACATAACCATCTCAGCCTCTTTCCTTGCCTCCGCCATGCAAGGGTTAGGTGGAACCCTCAAAACAGCCTCTGGCAAGTAAGTCTTTTGCCCTAAACCAGACCTCTCAAGGATTTTCTTTTGAAAAGCTAAGTTTTCATCAGTGAAACTTCCAGTTAACCCAGATCTCTCCATGAAAATCTCCCTAGTGCATGTTCGATCAGCTTCTGGCTTGTAACAAGCGAAATCCACTAGGTAGACTTTCCTTGGGCGGCTCATGAAGTAAAGGGTGGCCAAGAAAACTAAAAGACCTGAACATAGGGTTACTGAGACGAGATTGAACTTGAGATGGTCCCATAATTGAACGAAATCGATGAAAGTAAGTGTTGAAAGATGAGCAGAAGCAATACAGAGAAGAGGGACAAGCATTAAATACATGGCGTTGGAAATTAAGTAATGGTAACCAAGCTTCACGTATTTTAGCCTTACTGAAAGAAGAAAGTTTGGGAGTTTATTGTTTGATGATCTTCTTTCTTCTTCAGATGATGAATTATTAGCTGCTTGAACCCTAACAGTAGGCTCAGAAGCATTCCTGCTCTCTGCTGCCATGTCTCTGTTTTTTTTTTTTTGGCTATAAAACACAAAACCCAGATACAAAAAGTTGGTGATGAAAATCAAGAAACTCGAGGATTTTGGTGAAAAGTTGGGACTTGTTTTGTATTTGTTTCGATTTTTTCGAAATTGAAGAGTGGGAAAAAGAGTTTAATGAGGAGTTGCAATTGTGGGAAGATGTTGGAGCGATTTATAAAGGAGTGAGAGAGAGATGGGAGGATGCAACTACCCCAACGAACTTTTAATTGTTAACCCGTCGTGGCATTGAATTTGCCAACCGGGAAATTAGCCCATATATTTTCCCATTTAATTTTATGTTTTTTTTTGAGGAAAATTTTATGTTTTTTTTATATAGAGCAACACTCTCCATACTTTATATTATATCATATCATTATCCCTTTATTTAACCTTCTTACAAGGACCGAATATCAACTTTGCCACTTTTGCTTGGTCTTAACTCTTAACACATGTCTACTATTTGCATTTATATCATTTGTTGGTGAACAAACTTGTATTATAGCTCATTGCTCACCCAAACTAAAACTTAATATTATAATTAAGAATTGTATACCCTTAATCTGGAATGGAGACCTCAAATGGGATAAAATTCTCCCACCGCTTAGTTTCTCTATTCACAAAATTCGAATCCAAAACACTGTTCAAGAGCTATTAAAGTTATCTCATTTAACTCGATATGTATTAAATATATATTAGCCATCAAGTCACCAAACTTCTTTTTAAGGGTAAATTATATATATAAATGATCACTTAAACTTTATATTTATAATGTTTTGGTCATTTATATTTGTAATATTGAATATTTTGGTCATTCAATCACATAAAATAATGATTAGGCTATGCCACGTGGTATGTTTGATGACATTCTCATGCCATGTCAAGTGACATCTTAGAATATGTCATATCATCATGCCACGCTGCATGATGGATGATATGTACGTGGCACACAAACGGATTAAGGGTTGAGTGACAAAAAATTCATTTTTGCAAACTTAAGTGACCAAATCAATATTTTTCATAATTGGGTAACCAAAACAGAAACTCGCCTAAAGTTAAGTGACTAAATTTGTAATTTACCCCTTTTTTAAGAAAATGTAATTTTTATTCCTAAAAATGAAATTACACAGATTATACCCTAAATACAATAGACTGAACATAATTTTCCTCGTTAAGACATGTCTTGATCTGGATCTACCATCATGATCTGAATCATTTGATTGATTTGGAGTATCGATCTTCCTCATAAGTCTCTGGCGCGAGTGACACCTCATCATTTTCATTTATGAGTAAATTTTTCAACAGGAAGCTTTCATCTACGATAGAAATGTGAGTGATTCGAAAACCTCCCTAATTGATCTAAAGATCTAAAAAAAAGCCATCTCAATATATGAGGTGAAATGATCCCCAATCTATTATAAATTCAAAAGAGGCCCACGGGCTTAACAAACTGAACTGACTCAAACATTCAAGATCTAAGATCTGAATACTTACATATAACCTAAAGGGATTAACAGGTCTGTAAGACTTTATTTTAAAACAAACGAAATAATAGATGACGAAATAAAAAATCAAACTCCCACTCCCTTCGACAATAAAAGCCAATGAGAGCAAAACAAAAAAACTAAAGAAAAAAAAAACTAGAGAAAACCGAAGAGAAGGGATGGGGCTACACTTTGCCAAATAGGTATATTTTTCTTTGGTTCTTGATTGTTACGAGATGATTTAAGGTGGTTGGATTGCGGAAAATCGGCATATTTATGGAAATAGATATGCGGATCTTTTGGCAACTTTGGTCGATTACATCCCTCCTGGTGTGAGCTGGTATGATAAACCTCCGATACAATCTACCTATGTAGAAAATGATAAAATTGGGAAGGCATTTGGCGGCACTAGTTTTTAATTTTCTTGTTCTTAATTATGTACGTAGAAAAAAAATTAATAGGTACTACATTTTTCAACTTTTCATAGGTGCCAAACATATTTAAATGTGCATTAATTTGACAATTAATTATTGCAAGGAAATTAATCCATGATTTATTCATGTGGGGATTTCTAATCATTTTTCTTTTGGTTTGATATTGGTGATAATGTACAATACTGATTAACTGCTGCCAGCCCCCTTCCCTTATTAATTAGCTTTAGCTTTCATTGTTAGTATAATGGTTATGGAAGTCCAAGCAGACGACAGCTAAGGCATTCTTATCAATATGTAGTGTAATTTTAGGACTAAGTCTAACACTTGGTCCCTTAAACACTGCATATATATGGTACAAATTAGAAAAAGCCAGCCATTGAGGGGAACAGCCAATAATATAAGATTGAATGCCTCAAACCTTCTACTAATAAAGAAGGAAGATATCTTTGAAGATTCAACCATAATTAAAAATCCAAGCTGCTAAGCCCAAGCTGACTTCAAGTTGCCATTAAACGTCAATTTCCCATTTAATTTCCCATCATGATTATGATCAGTATCAGTCTCTGAATTCGTTCCTATAGTTGTGCTACTTGCTGCTTTCACTTTGCTTTTTGCTTTAATTAGTTTCAAACTTGACTCCTTGACTAATTAGTATAGTAGCTACTAGCTAGCATTTTCGCCCTTGATATTTTACAAACATTTTCTTAATTGGACTATATCAATTATCAATATATATCTAGAAACATTGAATCCCGATAAATTCGAAATTAATTGAGCTATATATATTTAGAAACATTGAATCCCCGACAAATTCAAAATTAATCGAGCTATATATGACAAAGGTAATTTTTTTTAGTTTTTATGCATAATTTATTCATTCACAAATAATCGGATTTGAAGCTTTGCTTATAATGATATATTGGAACTATTTTTACTTGATCTATAGGTGTCAATGCAATATAGTACGTAATAGTGATTGTTTGTCGAATTTATATATAGCTAGGTTGTTCTTTTGAGCCATATATATGTGTATGGATCTTTCTAGCGATCTATTTTAATTAATGTAATAATAAATACACACATCTATACCTTATAGTGTTCATACATTGTTATTTGATCGTATGTTTGAGTTTTAATTCTTCGTTTGATTGATCAAAATCATTATCTCAATTTTTTTTTTGGTTTACTTATATTTTGACCCTTCAACTATCACAAATTAAAGAATAAATATGAAGCAGCTCATCCTCTTTTATTTGAGATGATTTGGCTCTCGAAATTTGGTTTTTGGATCATTTAACCCAAAACGGGTGGAATTTGACCATATTTGCACCTCATTATCCAGCAGTAACTATGTCCTAATCAAATTTCGTCCAATTCAGATCAAATTGTCAAAGTTTGAGAATCAAATTGTTTCAAGAACATAATTGAAGGTCAAATTGCCTCAAATAAAAGATGATGGGCCGATTTATTGTCTTCGAGATAATTGAGGGACTAAAATAGGCATTTAGCCTTTATCTTTGTTTTTACTTACAATACCACATTTATTTTTTTTATTGAAAATCATCAGATTGGTTTTGTTTATGAATACTACTATATATAACGCACGTAATTGCATGATATTTATTACTTTTTTTGGTTAAAATTATTTATACTTTAAGTACTAATAAGTTCTGGCCAAAAAAAAAGTACTAATAAGTTGAACAAGCCCTAAATCCAATGAAATTGAAAACTAGAAAAGGGAAAAAATCAATGAACAGTCACAGACTTCAGGTCGGCAGTCCAGCAGCATTATCTCCAAAGACAAAGTCAATAGATAGACCAAATGAAGACCATAATGAAACACAAATTTCCCCATCTTTGTGGGGATACCCTTTCCTTGTTAAGGGTATTCTTGTGTTTAAAAGGACAATAAATGGTATTCTTGGAAATCTCTGAAAAAACTTAAAGGACCCAAATTTAGGGAATAAAAAAAAAAAAGGAAGGGCTATATATGTCAGATGGCTGGTAACAGCTATAATATGAATGAAACAATTAAATAGTTTCTCCCCTTTGACTTTCAACTAAAGTCATCTCTACTCTAACTCTCAACAGTTCATTCACACTCTCTTTCTATGTTCTTTCTTTCTTTCTATATCTCAATTCTCAGAAAATGTTGAAATTGCGTGTCAAAATTGGAGGCTTTTTCTTTTGTTGATTGCTTTTGCTTTCAATATTCTTTTGATGAGGTTAATTCAACAAACTTAAAACCATTTCTCTGTCTTTAATGCTCAAACTTCTAACCAAATATCCAACCAATTGCACTGACATTTAGAGGCTGCTATTAATAATCACATAATATTATTCAATACTATATGCTATCTACAAGTAACTTGATCCAAAGTTTTTAATACTATAGTTTTATATGTTTTGGTGGTGCATACATTGCCTGGTGGAGTAAGAAGCTAAAGATTTGGGCCACTAGATTTTAGGAAGAAAGATTTTTGGTTGGCAAGAAATTACCCTTACACGAAATCATCTAACCCTTTCTTTCTCTGTGATTGAAATGACAATTCAGAATCAAATTGGGAGTTAAACAGAGAAATTTGTCTTTCTCTAGAGTCTTGAGACTAAAGCCTAATATTTATTTATCAAATTTCATGGTCCATATCAGTTCTAATACTGGATTGCTAAACACCGCCCCATTTTTGACGCTTTTTTACGTTTTTGCCCTTTGCTTCATTTTCTAATCTTGAAACTATCACGAACGTAGAATAGCGTTAACGTGTTGTATTTTGATGACGATTTAAGAAAAATGAACGATAATGTGTCGTATTTTGTTGACGATTTCAGAAAAATGCAATTTTTGACGAAATTTCGAACTGATGACCCGTGCCGTCCCAAGAGGGCGGCTTACCGTGGCGAAGCCGCCCCATGAGGGCGACTTCCCCATGAAAAGGCCGCCCCACCAGTGCCGTCCCCCTGGGGCGGCTGAGCCATGGCCAAGCCGCCCTCCTGGGGCGGCACTACCATGGCCAGGCCGCTTCCCTGGGGCGGCCCTACCATGGATAGACCCCCCTGGGCGGCACCGGTACACCTTTTTTTAAAAAAAATAGCTTCTTTTTTTTTTAAAAAAAGCCTTGCCGCCCTAGTGGGGCGGCTAGCCGTGGCAGAGCCATCCTAGTGGGACGGCTAGCCGTGGCAGAGCCGTCCTAGTGGGGCGGCTAGCTGTGGCAGAGCCGTCCTAGTGGGGAGGCTCCGCCGTGGCAGAGCCGTCCTAGTGGGGAGGCTCCCCGTGGCAGAGCCGTCCTAGTGGGGAGGCTCCGCGTGGCTAAGGGCAAAAGTGAAAAAGTGGCAAAGGTCAAAGGGCAAAAATGTAAAAAATGGGGCGGTGAATAACAAAAATAGGGCGGTATTTAGCAACCCCCGTTCTAATATTGTGATGCTTTGGATTCCAACTTTATTGGCAAAAGTCCCATTTTGCCCCCATGAGTTTATACCATTTGAACGCTTTGCCCTTGAAATTTAATTTTGGACAAATTATCCTCTGAACTATTAATTTCAGCCTCCGTTGCCCCTGCACTAACAGACTCCACGTGACTAACGGCGCAGTGACAATGCTGATGTGGCGTGCCACGTCGGACGGCTTAATGCCCTTTTTTCCCCTAAACTTGTACGGTTTGAACGTTTTGCCCCATGAACTTTAATTTTGGACGTTTTGCCCCCTAAACTCTCAATTTTGGACATTTTAACCCCTTTCAAACATTTTACCCCACCAACACAACCGTCTTGCTTCGTGGTTTTTTTATAGTAGTCCGCCCCACACTAAATACATTTTTTTCCTATAAAATGTGTTTGATTAAATTTTAATATAACAAATTATGTATTTTGTTACACATTTATTATTATTTTTTATAATTGATAATAATAAAATAGTAATTTCAATAATTAAGTTAATTAAAATTTCAAAATTAATATAAATATTTTTATTTAATTACTTAAATTTCTCTAAAATATATAAAAATGAATTTTAAAGATATAATTATTAATATATACGAGACAGGATGGGAAAAAAGTCCAAAATTGAGAGTTTAGGGGGTAAAATGTCCAAAATTAAAGTTCAAGGGGCAAAATGTCCAAATAGTACATGTTTAGGGGGCAAAAAAAGGCATTAAGTCTACGCCACATCAGCGACGTTAGAGCGTCATTAGTCACGTGACTAACGATCTGTTAGTGAGGTGGTAGTGGAGGTTGAAATTGACAGTTCAGGGGGCAATTTGTCCAAAATTGAAGTTCATGGAGCAAAGTGTCCAAATGGTATAAGTTGATCAGGGGGCAAAATGGAAATTTTGCCCAACTTTATTATATAATAATATTATTAATAATGTTTGAAAGCTCTCTATTTTCCTAGAATACACATGTTTATCATTACCCATTGAGTCGAGTGTAAGGAATTTGATCTCTCTATAGTATCAAGTTCAAATTTTGTTAATGCAAAATATAGACACGGGAAGAAGTTCTCGATATAATTTAACTTCAGATCAATCGGAGCCAATATGATTGCTAGATAAGGGATTTGTATTGAAATATATATATATATATATATATATATATATGAACACACGTTTGAAAATAAATGAGAGATACCATTTTCAATATACCCATTTTTTTGGGTGAAAACAAGCAGAAAATTAACAACAGTCTATTACAATAACCTCTAGGAAAAGAGAATCTCATTGCATCAATTGCATGCCCAATTCATATCATATCATAATGAGGAATAAAATCAATAAGTCTTTAGTATGTTAGTATGTAAAGGAATTACTCAAGAGATGTTCAATAACAAAAATCTATAAATAATACTTCTATGATTTTTTTTAAAGAAAAAAGTAACTTTCATTTATCAAAATGGGAGTACAAGTATATAGATATTGAAAATGATACAAATCACAATAGATTTGAGATAATCTTCCTCCATCAATCACAAAATTTTGCAACTTATCCCGTGTGTCAAAAAATCTGGATCTTGTTTTGTGACTTGAATTGTCTGTCTCGAATCTTCGTCATAAACCTTTATCATGTCCATCACCCTCTCGCTTTCGCTCCAGCGATGTATAGGTAACTGATTCGGAACCCTCCACGACTAGCCATAAGTCATAAAACATATGTATTTCTTGACGCTGGGAAGAAAGTATTGACAAAATTTCGCTCTTCATCTCAATACAAGTAACAATTCTCAATCTATTTGTGAGATTAGACAAAATAAGAAACTGGCTAAGAAAACAAACTGAAACTAAAAAAATTGGCTCAAACTCACCAGTCACCAGATCCAAAAGATCAAGAGACTCAAACCTAATAGATCTACCAATCTAGGGACTTTGTTCTTAAAAGTACTTAAAAGAAAAGTGAAAGACAAATATATGAAAAACTGAGATACGAACTAAGAAACTGAAAGTTGAGAAGGGCCAGGGGGATAAATTCTATAAAATCATATCAGGTAACTGAGATATATACAAACTAAGAAACTGTAAGGAGAAAAGGGCCAGGGAGAGGCTATAGGGTTATGATAATAGCATAGTTGTCGGTCTGACGGATTGAATCGGATATAAGGATTGGTCCGATCACATATTACCCAAACATGCATTGGTCCAGTGAAAACCAATTAACCTATTAGGTTTTTAATGGTTTTTAATTGAATCAGTTATTGACCCGATGATTGAACCGGTTTTAATTAATGTTAAAAAATTAAATACTTTTGTTAGGATTTGAATATTGGTCATGTTGGTAAAATAAAACACTTTAACAACTAATCCAAGTATTCAACTTGTGCTAGTTTATAAAAATGAATTATATTTAATAAGTTAAATGTTTATATATAAAAAACAAAAAAATATATAATAAATATTAAACCAGTAATTGACCCATTATAACCCAACGATTGAACCATTGATCCGATAATTCGAGACATTCACCGGGTCAATCTCCGATCCAGTTCTAATAACTATGTATAATGGTGCTTCTATAAATTAAATTAAATACCTATTAGGTTATAAATTCTATAAACTCATATCATATAGCCATTTTAGGTCTGAGGTATCATATATCATATAATCATAATCATTTTAAATAACTGAGGTACGAAATACTAGCTAATTAAGAAACTGCAAGGAGAGAAGGGCCGAGGGAGGCGCTAGGGTTGTGATGATAAAACTTCTATAATTAAATATACCTTTTAGGTTATAAATTATTAAATTCTATAAAATCATATCCATTTTAGGTGCCAACTTCCATTATAACCCCTTTTAATGAAGCTATAGTTGAAAGCTTTATAAGACTTTTCTTGCGGTGGTGGGAAGATTGTGTCACTACTCTAATTACAAGGCAAACTAAGTAAACCCTTCTTTATTTATGGAAGGGTCAGTGTTGGCAGTTGGCGTGGGGAAGGGGATTCTCTCTTGTTTAACCACAAAATTGGGACCGCTATATATATATACACAAATTGCGGGGAGATATTGGTAGCTGCTTCATTCCTCAAACATTCAGCAAATTCTTAATTTGTCTGGATTAGGAGAAATAAAATAAATTCTTTATATATGTAGTAATTGAGTTCTAACTTCCTCAAAAAAAAAAAAAGTAATTGAGTTCTAACTTGTTACTACTATATACTATAAGATTTAATAATACACATTTCCCATTCTTTTACACATGCATATGCATGTTTGTTTGGCCTTGAAAGATTCAAACCATAATATATTTTGTATAATTCCAATCAAATAAAAGTTTGAACTTGTTTCTAATTTCACTTACATTAATTTCATTAATTACTAACATAATTTGACTAACAAAAGTTATACGCTTTCCAAGCATTAATAGATGCAACTATTCTAGAAATAGAAGCTAGTAAAGCGAACCAATTACTAGTACTAATTTCCATGGAAGTTAGGACCAATATTATTTGGGAATTTTCCTAGCTAGTAGTTTGTAAAATTACTACTCCCTTTGTCCCATATTATCTGTCCCTTTTGGGTCAAACCAATCAAACATTTGACCTTTAATTACAAAAAATATATATACAATCAGATTTTCAAAAAATATGTTTTGAAAAGTTTAAGACTTAACTTAATCTTAAAATTTATTTTTATATAATATTTTTATAAATTAAAGGTCAAAGTTAGGAAACTTTGACCCAAAAAGACAGATAATATGGGACTGGTAAATAGTAATAGAGTAGAGAAGAGGGAACCCTTTTGAAAAGGTTAGCCTCCATTTATATATGGTAAGGAACAATGTTCGAATCAGAAAGTTTGACTATATATAGCATATAACTCAAGAAATAAAGAAGAGATTTTAAAATTATAGATATCATCACTGGGATATAACACATTAAATGGAACCCCTTGAACCTTCAATGAGCATTGTCGTTATTGCTGCTAACAAGGCCATGTGGTTTAGCTGGCTAAAAAAGATGAACAGAAAAGAAATGATCAAAAGGGTAAGATGCCTTTTTTCCATTAAATAATCAGCATTCAATTAACATCTGATCTTACACCAAGTCTCTCATGGTTTAAAAGATTATATAGTTCATGAAAAATCTGAACTCCATATATATGTAACTGGGATCTCATCAAATGTAAGCAATGAGCATTAAGAATCGGTTTCTGTTAACCTCATAAACATAAAGCCTTGAGAAGGTACTTCAACTGCACTATTTAATCAAGGCAAATCACTGTTTGAATTGTTAAGTTTCACTTTCAGACCAGACCTGTCTACTTCTAGCAGATAATTGGAAAATGAGAGATAACAGAAAAAGGTGCAAGGATTAACAAAAAGGCGGCTCATCAATACCGACATGGCCTGGAGAAACTTTTGCAGATCAAAATGCAGGCAACACTTGTGAATAGAAACACAAATTTATTTATTCCTTTTTTTTTTCTTAATCTATCTAGTTTGTAGGAACATAATGTGGGAAATACCCTTGAGATTCAGCCTAATGGGTGCTTTCCACAGATCACATCAGGTGCACAATGCATTACATGAAGTTTTAACCTAATAACAGATAATAATCAAATAATGTTATTCACAAGGAAAAACCATGCCAAAGGCAATATGAATCAGAAAACATATTTACATAAACTACATGAACCATATATGACTTAAGTAAAGATTCATGGCTACTCTGAACTCTCCCAGGATTAGAAAGAGTGAAAAGATCAGACTAAAGTAATTGGCTTAAACACTTTTCTCTAACCTGATAACATTTGTCCTTATATCAAAATAGCCCCGGAATAATTGATGTTGATGATTTCGAGTAACGTTCAAGAAGTGATAAAACTTTTGCAACCTTCCTCCCTGGACGACCATCATTACTGCCAGTTAAAGGAACCAAGACGTATCTAGCTTGAGAACCATAGATGTCCACCATATCCTTTGACAGAAAAACCTTCTCCAAGAGCCCCAGTGCCTCTTCCTTGAGGGAATCTGTTCCCCAACTTAAAATATTTATTATAGGCTTTATGGCATCTGCATCATGCAAGACATTGGCTCCTTTCTGGGGAAAATCCTGAACCAATGTGGAAAGTGTCTGAATTGCTTCATAAGCAGTTGCTTCAATTTCTTCATCTAAGAGTCTTACTATGAGAGGCAACGCTTGTGCTTCCAGCAGACAAAAAGAAGTGTCTACGTCGCATATACCTCCATGTGCAGGACATAAAGGAACACTAGATGTCCTAAAACACCAGCAACCAGTTCTTTTGGACATGATAGTGAGTTTAGGACTGCTCATGGATAGATTACCAATGAGAGCTGCTGCTCTTGCCCTTGCTGTTACCGAACCGACTTTGAGGAAACTTACAAGCAAAGGGTAAGCTCCTTGTTGAACCACACTCCGCTGTGACTCAACATTTGCGGGATCTGTAAACCTAAACAGAGCACTTAATGCATTTTCTGTTGCTTCCATTGTCCCTGATTTCAAAAGATTTATGATTGCATTAAGCCCATCCAACTCGATCAATTTCGTAGTTAGTGATATTTCAGATTTGGGGAGGTTGGCCAATAGACCAGCAGCAGCCATCTGGACATCACTGTTATTGCCATTTTCAATAAAGCCAACTAGAGCCTCCAACCTTTTGGGCTTAAGAAGATATTCCACAACTCCTTGTGGTTCATGCTGAGAAAATAGGAAGAGAAGGTTTATAGCAATTTCTCTAACTTCTGAGTCCGGATCATCAAGTAAAGGAAGAACTACGGATACACCACTGGCATTGAGAACAGCCGTCTTAACAAGCCCAGCTTCAGACTTGCAAATTCCTAGAAGTGCTCGTAAAGCCGGCTTTCTACAATTGTTAGATGAATTGGCATTCTGCTGCAAAGCCAACAATTCCTTGACAATTGGTTCCAATTCAAGTTGAATCCCTCTTTCATCGACAAAGAATTTAACTCCATCACCTTCAGAAGAAAGTTTCTCAACAATTTCACAGCATCTAACTACAAGGATTGCACGTGTATGGGGAGAGAACAATTGCTTCAAAACAAGAGAAACTCCACCCGCAGCAGCAATAAGCTCTTTATTAGCATGGCAACCAGATAGTCTAACCAAAACAGACAAGGACAACTCTTTTGATTCAAAATTACCGGATGCTACCATTGAAAGCAAAGGAGGTATGATGCCTTCCTCAGCAAGGAGTTTTAAATTTGAATCAACCACTTCCATTGTAACTAATGCCTTCATGATTAACATCCTTGAAGAATCTGGCCCTGAAAATATTTAGATGATCAATATGCATGACTGCTTTGTAGTTGAAGTATTATGCAGAACATTTCATTTAACAAAATCGACAATTCTAGCATCGATATTCATAATAATTTATCACAGAACACACACAAACAAAACATTTAGCAATCCAATGCAGACAACTATGATTAAGGATATATCTGTGGTATTTACTGTTATATATGACAGAAAGGATTAGGCCACAATATTTGACTTAGGTTTCAAGCAATCCCTGCTCCAAGCTCACTATATATTTAACTCATTATGTTAGATATGTTATTAATCAGTATTGCTGAGGGCTCTGTTCTTGAGCATAGATTTAAACCTCTTTCATATGGTGAAAAAACAAATGATTTATCAGTTATCACCTGAATGCAACCTGATGACTAAAACAATAAAATGACTACATCCTGATGGGAAGTTTTCATACTTAGAAACATATATCTGAACACTTGATGGAAACATCATATATACATATATACTCTTTCTATAAAACACAACATGCAAATACCATGGATTAAATAATCATAAAATTGAGATAATTGTTTTCAAAAGTATACGTGAAAGGGTTTCCTAACCTTGAACAATGCGATCCACGAGTGGTTTATACCAGCCTGCTTTGGCAGCACGAGAAATGTTCTCTTCATCAATATCAAAAAGCTTATTTAGTATCTTTTCTGCATAGACTGCTGACTCCATGACTGGACCTTTTAGAAGGGTAACAAGGAAAATGATTCCACTGCATTGCTGAGACAATTGGCGACAAACAGAAATATTCCAATCAGATCTGTCTTGCAATAACTCAAATAGCAGTTCAACTGCAGCCATTGAGATGCTTCGGTCACGTCCTAAACAGGGAATGATGTGATCCAACCCCTGATGCTCAATCACCTTTGCCTATATTTTTTAAGGAAAGAAAAAAGAAAGGAAGTCAACAGTGAAAGGCTTCACATCTTCGCTTACAAAATATTTCAATGATAATCAAAAAGAAAAGTAGAAAAAAAGTATAAATCTAAATGACTAAATGCAAGTCACCAATTCCTGCTCAGAAGATATTAGCTTTAAATAACCAGGGTAGAGATTGAATCAAATCTAATTTAGTCAAAAGGGATTTCCCTGGTGTGCAATGATGTGTTCACATTTGCATGTTTGTATGTGACCCTGAATGAACATGGTCAGCAACATTAAAATGCAAGAAAAAGTTACTGAAAATGTACTAAAAGCACAGGGCCGGTCATTGATAGGAGAAAACAAAAATTAAGGACTTTGTTCGTGGGCAGATCTTAGGATTCTGTTGTAACACGCTTAAAAGGTCTAAAAAGCTTACCTTATTTCTTGCATGGCCTTCCACCAAATCTTTTAAGGTGACCAAGATCTTCTTCTTGACATCTCTGTTATGTGAGCTTCCCAGGATAGAGATTATGGTATCAGTAAGCCCTCCTATGGAAACCCAGTCCTTGTTTATAGAATTTTCTCTGATGAGCTCTTGCATTTGGTTCAGGGCCTCCACTACAGATGAATCAACTCCAGAGGACAACTTTGACTTACAAGCTCTGATTTTAAGGCAATAATTCAGTTCTCTCCACTCCTCTATCGATTGTCTGAGTCGAAGGTTAGACCTCAAAGAAATATCTTGAAGAACATCTCCAGTTTCGGGATCTGTTTTATCCTCCTTACGGCCAAGCCAAGCTTCAATAGCAGATCTCTCACATGTAGTACCAGTGGAAAGGCTAACAGGATCAACCATTACTGTCCCCGTTATACGACAAATGAAAGGTTTAAGTGGAGGGATGTACTCTTCCCTTGCATCGTATCGCTCAATAACCTGAGCCCTTTGAAAATACTGCCTCTTCATTTCTTCATAATCTCTTGCTGCGTCTGCTTGAGAAAGCAACTCAATAACTTGCTCCAAGAAGAGAACTTCAGCTCTTTCTTTCCTATTTCCAGCTTCTTCTTTTTCCCTTCTGAAGCTTGCTAGCTCCTTGCTAATTTCAGAAGGTTCAACGGGTACCCCAACAGCCCTTGCTATTTCTTGAAGCATGTCGTTTGCAAAGCCCTGGTCACGCTTCTGATCCCTGAGACCTTGGTTTAACTTGTCAACAATTTGGAGTTGAGAATGTGATGTCTCGAATTCTACTCTTTGCATCTCATTCTGTAGCCTATTGACCTGATCAGATATCCCTGAAAGGACTTCTGTATTTGCAATCGACAATGAAGCCAAGGACCTTCCAATATCCCTTGTAACTTCTTGCACCTCATTAACAATATGCCGGCACTTGACAAGTAAGTAGAAGCGTCCTCGATTTTTGTATTTCTCAACCAAGTTATTTGCCTTCTTGACATCTGCTTCCAGAGACTGCAGAGCTAGTCTTGCTGCTTGAGAGTCATCTAATTCTCTAAGCTGCAATTCCTTTAGCACAGGCTCAATGTCAAAGAGATGCTTTGAGAGGACCTTGAAACTATCCTTCTCAATTACAACATCCTTTGCAGCCTGAGCTGTTTTTAAGACCTGATTTGTTACCACCGCCAAGATTGTCCCAATCGGTATGAGTTCCATCGCCATTGTAATCAATTTTCTCCCCTATTAACAAAGACCAATTATCTCTATTCTCTCCCCAACTACAACTAGAGATCAATTATTGCAATCTATAATGCATAATTTCTCCGTTTGAGCAACCTTTCTATTCATCCTATGCATTATAATAATCATTGTCAGCAATACAGAACCAAAAAGAATCAGAAACAGAAGCCTTGTCTGAAGTAAAAGAAAGTCAAAATCCAGAATAGAGAAAAAAAAAAAACAAAACCCAGAAAGACAAAGAAGATGCCAGAAACAAATATGAACAAATTCAAACCAAGATTCAGAAATCAAAGTTTCATACTTGAAGTAATACCCATGACAGCAAAACTACTCAGTAACATGCAAAAAGAACTTGAACAAAAAAACCCAACAGAAACCAAGAAAACAACGAAAGTGAAAATGAACAAGAAAAGAGTAACTCAACTGGAGAAGTTTAGTTCTCTTACCTCTAAGAAAGCTCCTTGCAAATCACCAGGGAAACAAAACAGCTGATAAGAAGCTCTTATTCATTAACTGAACTATCATCTGACAATCATTCTGAAATCTAAAATGAAGCCAAAAATATATCCATGTTGTAAGGAGGGAAACGAAGACTTTGTGGATATCAAGTCAAGCTCTTTTTTTTCCCACTTTAAACTTGAAACTTTCCTGTCACTTCAGTTTCGTCTCAGTTTCCTGTTTATCATTAATTAATTTTTTCCCCTTTAAACAATCCGTTGTGGGAAACATGGTATTTTCCCAGGAACTTCCGCTCAACAGGAAGAAGTCAAAAGTAATGTAAATTCTACATGTTCTAACTAGACTAATGTTGCTGTCTAAAGTCTGAACTGATTTTTTCTTTCTTTCTTTCCTGTTCATAAATTTGGTTGCAAAAGTCTTTTTCCATTGTCTTTTTTCTACAGCAGGAAGGATGATTTGACAGTTGCGTCCCGCTCTTTTCCTTTTTAACACATTATTACAGTAAAAGTTTTTATGATTGCATTCATTTTTGTTAATATATATATATATGTTGCCTTGCCTGTTCTAAAATTTGCTGTAATGATGATAAATTAGATTGAATAAAATATATTTGTCAAAATAGAATTTAATTAGCCTTAAAATTACATATAAACATCATCATCTGGACCCATTATATGTTTTGACAATTAAAAATTTGATAAAAATATAGAGATGTTATGGCAAACCATAAATTTATCTAAAGCTTTCTGACCCAACTTTTGTGATGAACACCCATGACGTTTTATTTGTTAGTGCTAATTAAAGACATACCCCTTGGAGCCCTTTATCTAAAGGCTTTTTTTTTTTGGCCAGAATCTAAAGGCTTTTGCTCCCTTCTTTTCCAGTTTTCCTTCTCCTTTCCTTTTCTGAAGTTTAATTTTATTGGGTCATCGTACCAGACAGGCTGTAAGCAAGTGGGGATGTGGCCTGTGGGGTGGGGGAAGTTGGCGCCTCGCCTCAGCCCCCGAATCACTGTAAGAATCCGATGGATTCGAGCGTTAGATTCCCTCCCTCAGAAGTCAGAAGTACAAGTATAATCAACCACATTCATGGCATTAAATGCTTTAACTTCTGTCAACTAATCAAAAGCATATTGGAAAATTTCCTGCTTTGCATTTTTCAGGCCATTGACATGGAAAAACTTGACAATCATAATGGTGTTCTACAGTGTCCGCAACATCTTTGCTTATTATGAATAGAGTTTTACATTCATGCCTTGAACACATATCACCTGGCATTCCCCTTCTTTTTCCTCAAAATCAGTAGTTTAAGAGGAGGTAAAGATCAGGGTTTCATTACATCATAGAAACAGAAGAACATTAGTTTTGGCATAAAGTTCCCTACTGCCTTCAATGGTCCTTACCAAGACCAGAAAGTCGTTCTATCATGGTGATTAGGCCATTGCCATCAAATTCGTGCAGGTCTATGTCTACGTGCAAACTTATTTCAGCAGCTGGTTTAAAACCAGGGCATAATTAGTACGAGGCATAAGTAGGCATCAGTTCATTCATTTATAATGAATAAGGAAACAAATGGGGACATAATACCGTAAGAGAATTTGAATTTCGAAGTTGAGTAGGGAAACAACGAATTTAGCTATAATATGATGCTTATGATGTTTACACAAACCAGACTTAATTGTTTCCTTTTCCTGATAAAAAGCACAATGCTTATTGTGGTATATTACACATGCTAGTTTGTTGAAATAGTAATAGGTATATTCGGAAAAGCTCCATAGATCACTTACAGGCTACAGCCCAAAAGAGCATCAGCTACTAGTTCTCTTCTTAGCTAGCTCCCGAGCCATCTCCCTTAATTCCTCTGGTGATGGAGGTCTTATTGTCTCTTGAGGATAAACTACGTATGAACGCTTCACATCAAAGGAAAAACCAAAAAATATTTAGACTCCAATAAAAATCATCTTGTACAAACCAATAACTCAAAGGTAAAACACATCCAATCCTTAACCAGGAATCCTGATATAGGCAGGATACTTAAGCAGAGACATGATTGGTTAGAAGAACAAATACAGGATAAAAACAAACAAACTATAGTAGTGAATTCTCCATTCTAGGCACAGTAATTTCATTCATTGCAACACTATCCTGATCTATAACAATTTATACATCCTATCATCATCAAATAACAAAAGACATTTTATTTTTAATGAGACAAAAAGGTGTTTAAGAGGGTCTGTGCATAACTTATAAGATCAACTAGAGAAGCTGCTTTAGTATTTTATACTCTGATATGGGAAGCATCTTCTGCATGCAAGTCCAATATTAAGGATAGCCCAGGCATGAACCAAGAAAACCTTTTGGTGCTCCAAGACCGGGTATAGCTATAAGTTAAAGACTTCAACAACACAGGAAACAAGCCAAGTCCCAAAACTTTGCATTCAAATTCAAGTTCAGTTGAAACAATTCCAAAATGAACTGAAGAGGGAGCAGGGAGAGGAAACTGTTACAGACTTCCACTTACTTTCCCAAGCAACAAAGAAAAATTTACTCTCTTTTTGTCTTAAATACCTATGCCAGAATCCAGAATGCTAATGTAAACATAGAGACCAACTATCCCTCCAACAAACAAAGGCCAATAACCAGACAAACGGTCAAAAGAAAGTTGCATCATTTAACAACACCTCACATTCAACAGCAGTAACAAATATCTGAGCTTTAGCTATACCTTCAAACAGAACAGGAAATCAAGATAGTACTAAATTCCTTGTTGCTAACAAGCTGGACAAAAAGCAAACACCCAAATTCCAGGAAACTCAACAAGAATCAAATTTAATCGGATTTCAAGCCTAACCCAGATCAAAGTATCTCAATCCTTCAAAATATGCAACAAATCAAACAAATCATTCAACTAAAAAGTACCAAAAATTAAGCTAGATTATAGTTTCAATACTTGTATATAATGAAGAGAAGAGATGAAAGCTTACATTTCCCATAAATCTCTGGATATTCTTGGAATTGTTGGCGAAAGTGTACATGAGAAAGATCGGAACTGTAACATAGACACCGAATTTGGCGATTTCAAGAACACCCTTTGAAGTGCCTAGAGAAGACATTTTGCTTTCTTTCTTTTACCTGAGAAAAATTGATGGGAATTTGGAAGAAATTTTTCTAGTTAAAGCCTCTGCAAAAACCCCTTCCGAGTAGCTGATAAATGAGGCTGAAACCTTAGATACGTCATACGTCATATGATTATCATCCGATCACGACACAAGTCGGTTAAGGAAGATGTTTATGGCCCAAATTCGGCCCAAAATAATTACATTCAAATGAATTTCATTTTTTATCGCGTGTTCTTATGCTAAATGGGTTGGGCCTGTTACTTAAAACATGTTCATAGTTATTTTCCAAAAATGGGCTCTTTAGAGTTAGAGTCTCTAACTTTTTTTTTTTTTTTGGCTCAAGAGTTAGAGTCTCTAACTTAGAGATGCCATTTTTACTCTCGAAATTACTGATTTGGGCTCAGTAATCATTGGGTTAACTTGTGTGCTTAAGTTCTTCTACTTAATGTGACCTTTTTTTTTGGTGAAACTACTTAATGTGACCTTGCATAGCAACAATTTGTCCGTTTAAGTAATTCGGTATTTGTTCTCCTTAAATAAGAGCAAGGCCAATGTGTAGCACCAATTTTTGCATCATTTTGATGTTAAGAAGGAATCTTTTTGGAATATACCTACATCAAATCTTTTTTCACTCCAATGTTCTTCACACCAAATCATTAAATAAATTATTATATTATTAAACTTTTACAATAGAATATCATTTATATATATAATTTTTGAAAAAATATTTCAAAATATAGTCAATATACATCTCATTTTAAAGATCTTGATAAGAGCTTTCTAATGATATATTTTTTATAATTTTATTCTAAGTATTTATGTTTAAAAAAGAGAAAATTAGAATATAAAAAATTTGGTGTTAGCTACAGTACCGCACCAAATATAGCGCGGTACTGTAGCAACTGGAAAATGGTGCTTCTTGGAACACGCAAAATGCAGTGTTCGTTGGACTGTGATTTTTCAATTTTTCTCACCATTTTGGTGGGATACCGAGTTCATTAGCCTTGCTCTAAGGTATGAGTTTGAGTTTTTTTCGATTGAAAAAATCACCGATAGGAGAATTTTACCTTATAATATGAAGTGTGAATTGACTCTATTCGAACATGATTAATCATATAAAACCGATATAATTATACTTGCAGGAAAAAAAAAACCATGTGACTTTGAAGAGCTCCGAACTTAGGGAGCACTAAAAGGGTTCAGAATTCAGATCCAAGCCTCCATCATCCTCGCAATGTACATCGAAATAACATGTGAGCTTTCAAGTTGCATGCAATTTGTAAACCAACAGTTGTCCTGCAATGGCAATGCTTTGGTTTTTCGTCTCTATAATTATGTTACTCGGTTTTGAGTTTTGACCTAGACCTTAAGGCTGAAAGTTAGCAAAAGAAATCTTCTATTTTTGACATGACATTTATCAAAACAAATACATTGATTTCCCTTGGACAATATGGACTTTCATTCAAGTCTTCAACCTCGATCTATCACTTGGATCTTGCCTTCTACTTTCACTTTAGGAAATCTAAAATGGTCAAAATAGTAGTTATTTCGATTAGATATAGTAGCAAATTAAATACCCTTCAAGGAATTGGTATATAATACATTTAGACCAACAATTATATCTTCTTAATAAATGAATACACAGTACCAATGCTTGTTGAGTTGAGTGAAAAAAAAAACTCGATATTTCTTAAGTTATAGATAGATTATTTAAAAGTTACGTTTTTTAGCAATATTTCAAATTATGAAATTTGCATTAACAGAAGAGAAGTCAATACAATTAACCCTCAATGGTCTTATCTTATTTTTAATTAAGATTTTTCGAATGAATTCTAAACCACAATTTCTAATTAGAAATTAGAAACGAAAAAGAAGGGACAGTCATTTCTCATTTGACACAATGGCTAAAAGAAAATGGGACAGAAGTGAGATTGTTTGTTGGGAAAGCTTAGGGGCCATGCCCCCCCATGGCTTGTCTCCCATTATCATACTCGTAAACAGTCATTGAAACTGGTCAATTCTCCGTCAATTCCTACTTGTCCTTTCGTTCAAACCAAGAGACGACGATTCATTGAATTCATTTCTTTTAAGTTTGAGTTTAGCTTAATTTGAGTTATTACCCCCCAAAAAAAAAAGGAAGGTTTATATCTTTGAGTTCAAGATTCTCTAGCTATGATTTGATTCGTTACTTAAATTACTTCGAAGTTCGAAATATTGATCGATCCATATCATGCATATATGTAATTGATTTTTAGTGAACATCATGATATTGATTAAAGTTAAATTACCTTAGTAGGCACTCAAAGAGCTAGCATATAGTTTTAAAAAATTATTATTATTATATATATAGTTTTCTATATTACCCCATATGAACATTCGAGATTGAAGGAGCATATATATGCCTTCTTGGTTGCATCAATTAATATTTATTTTCTTCCTAGTTACAATGATACCATGTCCTTTTCTTTAAGGTTTACTATAAATTGATGATGATGATGATGATGATAACAACAAGTCATATTAGCCCGCGCTAGCGCTACGGATTTTCTTTGTTTTAAAGTGGTGCTTGATTAGCTGATTAAATAAGAATATTAATATAATCAATTATATAAGGTCCATGGATATTCTTTATTATAGAGTGGTGCTTGATTAATTGATTGAATTATATAAGGTAAATGGATTAGTTTTAATATTGTCTCTTGTTATTGCCATAAATCTTTGTAAGCTAACTTTTTAACATGCAAAACTAAAAAGTCAAACAACATGCTTTTATTTGTAAGTAATAGGAAGTGTAAAGATGTAATAGAATATGGTGTTAATTGGATAATAATAGACGCATTGAAGAAAGGGTGGTTTAATTCAGAAGGGAAAAACATTGAACGTTCCATGGTGAAGAGATGAGGAAGGAGAAGAAAAAGGAAAGAGAAGTGAAGGTGAAAACAGAGGGGAGTAATGAAATGTTTGATTTTTGGCAAACCTGAAGATTGATCAGCACTGAGAAGTTGAAAGGAAACAACAGCTGAGTTGGTGAGAGGAAAAAAGAAAGGGGGAACATTAATTAAAAGTAATTAAGGAAGTGAAATGAGTAATTATAAAAAATGGTAGCAGGAAAAGGAAGGGGGAAACTCATATAGGAACATTTTAGTCATCTAAAAAGTGAGAAAATACCAAAAAAAACTAAAAGGTGACATCACATTAATCCTCAATTTGGCCTTTTAATAATTTCCCTGGTAACTAAAAATAGTAATATATAGTATATATAATAATAATAATAATAATAATAATAATTTACATAAATTATAGACTGTAATGATGTTCATATCTAATACTCTGTTTATAGAGGTCCAACATGGCTTTATGTCATCTAATTATGTCTCTTCATTGGTCCGCATGAATAATGGCATCAAATCATGACAATTAGAGTGACAAGGACTATGGTTTAATTAGATTAATTAACATCATTATTAGATATTTATTAATACTATAAAAGTTGCCCATTGGTTTTTAACTAATAAAAATAGCTCATTGTTTAAGATATTTTCACGGTTGAAACTTTGCTATTGACAGGTAAACTAATACATCCAACAGCATAAATGCTTGAGTTGCCTATAGTTTAACTACAATTATCGAATGCCATAGAGCTACCTAATTGGCAATTAGCAAGCAAGGCATCAAATATTGAAACAATTCTTATCATTTTCTTAGGTTTACCTTCAAGGTTCCACGACCTTTGCCCCATAATAATTTAACCTCAAATTATATTACATCCAACTCTAGAGATACGGGTTTAGTCTATAAAACTCAAAAAATATACATCCTCTTAGGGAAGTGGAGAGTCTCGAAGTTGAGACATAATTTGAGTAAATTTTAATCTCTAAACTATTTCACTTCAAGCGAGAATATCATATTGCATTGCATATATGTATAGGTAAATATATAAAAATGATTTATGTACGTCCACTCCTCCACTTAAATATGTGATATTTGGCTCTTAGGTTGGAGATCTTGCACAAGCAGCAGTTCCCGTTATTAGACTCACCCACCATAATCAAACGCGTAACGACGCGGGTCGGATTCGTATTAGTCAGAGCAAAACTCTAGATACCGGATAGGATAAAAAAAAATTATGTGATTTGGCACTTTTCCTACGTTTTATAGAAACATTCATGATTTTCTTTCGGCATAAATACCATTTTGCACCCTTAAGTTTGTACGGACTGCCACTTTGCCCCCAACTTTTTTATTTTGACCAAAACGCACCCTAAAGTTTCATTTTTGTGCCACTTTGCACCCTCTGTCCGGTAGGATAAAACAAATCGATCGCGGCGTCCGACGTGGCATGCCACGTGCCATTTTTTGAAACATGTGGCATACCACGTGTAGGGCTGCAAACGAGCTGAGCTCGAACGAGCTTGAACACGAACTTAGTCATGTTCGCGAACATTTTGCCTTATTCAAGCTCTGTTCGTGTTCGTTTAAATTTTACGAGGCTCGTTCGAGCTCGGCTCGTTTATAAAATGCAATGTTCATGTTCGTTTATGTTCGGCTCGGTTAAATGTTCTTGTTCGTGAACAATGAACAAACGGGTTCATGAACACTAATTGAACACGTTCACGAACATATATTAATCTATCAATAAAATAAAAGTTGTTATGAACAACTTAACTAAACAATAAACAAGTCATAACTAAACAAACAAACACATAGATGATTTTAAATGGATATAATAATATATTTTTTAATCTTAATGAACCATAAACGAATTTTAAATGAGTATTTAAACGAACAATAAACGAGCTAATAAATGAACATTTATCGAACATGTTCGCGAACATAAACGAACTGAACACTCATTGTTCAAGCTCGGTTCGTTTATTAAACGAACACTAAAATTTTGTTCAGACTCGTTTATTTGGGAACATAAACGAGCTTTAACCGAACTTGTTCACGAGCCGTTCATCGAACATCATGTTCATTTGCAGCCCTAACCACGTGTCACTTTTTGGTACACGTGGCGTGACATGTGTCACTTTTTGGTACATGTGGCACGACTTTTTGGTACATGTGGCGTGCCACATGTCACTTTTTGGTACACGTGGCGTGCCACGTCGGACACCGTGATAGAATCGTTTGTCCTACCATGGCGGAGGGTGCAAAGTGGCACAAAAATAAAACTTTAGGGTGCGTTTTGGTCAAAATAAAAAAGTTGGGGTAAAGTGGCAATCCGTACAAACTTAAGGGTGCAAAGTGCCATTTATGCCATTTTCTTTCTTGACAAAAGTGTGTTTGATGTCAAGTATATATTCATTTCAAAAGAAGAAAGAAAAACCCGAACTTCTTCCAAAAAGGGGTTGTTGGAATCAATTTTGGATATTCTAAATTTGGATATGTATATTTAACTTGATCTTTTTTGGTAACGAATCAATTTTCATTAGAAACTAAAGCATGGTGCCCCTTATCATCTTTAAATAAAAAGGTTGTCCTTGGTTTACTAGGTGCCAATATTAGGAGAAATTACAACAGTAAAAGGGTTTTGTCCTCTTATATAAATAAATTCATGTGTAAATATATATATATATATATATGTTTATAAAATAACTGTACTTTGTTGTTTATCCTGGTCTTACCTAACTGATTTTTTTTATAAAAGTTAATAAAGGGATAAGGGCATTTGACATTAAAAAATACTATTATAATTTCTAATAATTAAGCAAGTGACCGTCCGGCCCCTCCATAAAAATTAATTAAAATTTTCGATCGAGGACAAAAGTATATCAATCTTTCACCATCGGAAGACAAAAATCCAACAGTTTTACATCAAATTAAGGTTACAGTAGCCAAGTATTTGATTTTGCCTTGCTTAAAGAATCATTAAATCAAATCTGAAACATCATTTTCCTTGTTTATAAATTATAAACGAAAGTGACTAGGCATATATGTGAATGGGAGATTTCCATAACTACAGTAAAATTTTGGAATCTTTATTATTTATGAAAAAGATGCAGCTCCCTTCACTCAAGATTAATCTTTTGCTGGTGTCGACAACTAGCAATGGCAATCATGTATGATCAACGGTGGAGATTAATTATTACAACTTGCAAGTAATTATTATGTTTGTGTACAAGGGGAGGTTGGATTTTGATTTTCCCAGGTTGCTATATTGTGTAATTGGTTTTTGATTACTCGTGAAGATATAGGAACCAATAGTGAATGATCATATAGTTTTGGCTCATTAATTAAATTTGATTTTTTGGACTTAATATTACTACTTCTCGATGTGATTATGTGCATGAAGATTTTTTGGCTTATAATTTACATTTACACAATTATTATGATCTCTCTATCTGTCTTGGCAGAAGAAAAATGAAAGATGAATTGATTTGAAATGTGCCCAATATTTATTCCTACGACAAAGCCAGTCGAGAAGATTAAAACT
The DNA here is from genome assembly GCA_001974805.1 of Corchorus capsularis. Classification (NCBI taxonomy): domain Eukaryota; kingdom Viridiplantae; phylum Streptophyta; class Magnoliopsida; order Malvales; family Malvaceae; genus Corchorus; species Corchorus capsularis. Next base: position 876 of record AWWV01014887.1, on the reverse strand, counting down.
GATCATATCATATAGGGGTTTCCCATCTTGATCTAATAATCTAGAGGTTGGGAAATTTGGTTCGAGCTTTTTTTTTATTGTATAAATCCGGCTAATACAAATTAGATTCTGATCAATTCAGAGTCAAGTTACACCAAATCCTATTAAGAGAGAATCTCTTCTAACAATTTTGTTTTTCTATTCACAATACTGGAATATGAGAATACTTAAGAGATGGCTTATTGCTCAAAAAGGCTCCTGAACTTACACAAAACGGTCAAATAAGCCCCTGAACTCTAATTGCAGCCAAATAAGCCCCTGAACTCTTTAAAAAGGCCAAATAAGCCCTTTTCTGATGGCTAAATACTGAAATAAGGACTAAACGTTTCAAGATTTTCTCAAATAAGGATCAACATACACAATTCCAACAAATTAAAACACATACTTAACAAATTTTTATAAATTAGAGAATTTTTAAATGAAAACAAATGTTTCTCATACGTACACGTTAAATTTGATAGAAAAATGATATTATCGTGTTAATTAAAAATACAAAAACTATTAATCAAAATAAATTCATTAAACGTAATATGATATAAAATTATCGTACGTTTTTCAGTTTATATATATCTCACACACTAGTATTAACTTATATTGTATCAAATTTGTAAAAAAATATTAATTATGTGTTTTAATTTGTTGGAATTGTGTATTTTGATCCTTATTTGAGAAAATCTTGAAACATTTAGTGCTTATTTCAGCATTTAGCCATCAGAAAAGGGCTTATTTGGCCTTTTTAAAGAGTTCAGGGGCTTATTTGGCTGTAATTAGAGTTCAGGGGGCTTATTTGGCCGTTTTGTGTAAGTTCAGGGACCTTTTTGAGCAATAAGCCCTTAA